>CM053783.1:892734295-892741795 GCA_028749045.1 Cupressus sempervirens
CCCATCCCCTACTCTCTCTCTTTCACAGACACACACACTCTTATCCCCCCCACTCTCTTCTCTCCCATCCCCTACTCTCTACATCTGTCACGCACACTCCCATCCCCCCTATCTCTCTCCCTCTCCCTCTCCTACCGCCTACTAGATCCCTCTCTCTCTCAAGTTCTCTGTCTCCCCTCTCTACTCTCTCTTTCTCTCCCATCCCATCCCTTACTCTCACTCTCTCTCTCTCCCATCCCCTACTCTCTCTCACAATCCCATCCCCTAATCTCACTCTCTCTCTCCCATCCCCGTACGAGCTCTCTCTGCCACCACCTACTCTCTCTCACACTCTCACACTCTCTCCCATCCCCTACTCTGTCTCTCTTACACACATTCCCATTCCCCCTCTCTCTCTCTCCCTCTCCCACTCCCTCTCCCACTGCCTACTTTCTCTCCCCCATCCCCTACTCTCTCTCTCCCCTCTCCCATCCCCTACTCTCTCTCTTTCATAGACACGCACTCCCATCCCCCCCCCTCTCTCTCTCCTCTCCCATCCCCTACTCTCTAGATTTGTCACACACACTCCCATCCCCCCTCTCTCTCCCTCTCCCACTCCCTCTTGCACCACCTACTATCTCTCTCTCTCTCAAGTACTCTCTTTCCCTCTTTACTTTCTCTCTCCCATCCCCTACTCTCACTCTCTCTCTTCCATCCCCTACTCTCTCTCATTCTCTCTCTCTCTCTCTCTCTCTCTCTCTCTCTCTCTCTCACCCCCATCCTGTACAAGCTCTCTCTACCACCCCCTACTCTCTCTCAAACTCTCACACTCTCTCCCATCCCCTACTCTATCTCTCTTATACACATTCCCATTCCCCCCCCTCTCTCTCTCTCACTCCCTCTCCCATTGCCTACTCTCTCCCATCCCCAACTCTATCTCTCTTACACACTTCCATTCCCCCTCTCTCTCTCCCTCCCACTCCCTCTCCCATCGCCTACTCTCTCTCTCTCTCTCTCTGTCTCTGTCTCTCTCTCTCTCTCTCTCTCTCTCTCTCTCTCTCTCTTTCTCTCTCTCTCTCTCTCTCTCTCTCTCTCTCTCTCTCTCTCCTTCTCTCTCCCATCCCCTACTCTCACTCTCTCTCTTTTCCACCCCTACTCTCTCTCACACTCTCTCCCATCCCCTACTTCCTCTCTTACACACACTTCCATCCCCCCTCTCTCTCCCTTTGCCACTCCCTCTACCATTGCCTAATCTCTTTCTCTTCCATCCACCCTCTCTCTCCCTCTCCCACTCCCTCTTCCATTGCCTGCTCTCTTTCTATCCCATCCCCTACTCTCTCTATCTCTCTCTCCCCTCTCTCATTCCCTACTCTCTCTCTTTTACACACACCCATCCCCCCTCTCTCCTCTCCCATCCTCTACTTTTTCTCTCACCCACTCTCCCTCTCCCACTGCCTACTCTCTCTCTCTCTCTCTCTCTCTCTCTCTCTCTCTCTCTCTCTCTCTCTCTCTCTCTCTCTCTCCCTCTCTACTCTCTCTCTGCTACCCCCTACCCTCTCTCACATTTTCACACTCTCTCTCTTTCTCTCTTACACACATTTCTATCCCCCCTCTCTCTCTCCCTCTCCCACTCCCTCTCCCATCGCCTACTCTCCCTTCCATCCCCTACTCTCTCTTCCATCCCCTACTCTCTCTCAAGCTACTCTATCTTCCCCCTCTCCCATTCCCTACTCTCTCTCTTTCACACACATGCACTCCCATCCTCCTCTCTCTCGCTCTTCCTCTCCCACTCTGTCTCCCACCACCTACTCTCTCTCTCCCCCATCCCCTACTCTCAATCTCTCTCTCCCAACTTGCACTCTCTCTCACACTTCCTCTCTCTCCCATCCCCTACTTTCAATCTCTCTCCCCCATCCCATACTCTCTCTTTGCCACCTCTACTCTCTCTCTCTCACACTTCCTCTCTCTTGCATCTTGTACTCTCTTTGCCACCCGTACTCTCTCACATTTCCTCTATCTCCTATCCTATACTCTCTCTGCCACCCCTACTCTTTCTCACTTCCTCTCTCCCCTCTCCCATCCCCTACTTTCTCTCTATCTCTCTCACACACACAAATAGCCATTCCCTCACCCCACCCCCCCAGCTCTCTCTTTCTTTTGGTTTGCAATTTAGGTCTCAATAATGCGTGTGCAATATAGCGCGTGTGCACTACCTCGAATTCAATAGCATTTTAATAGGGCGTGCACACTATAGGGCGCACGCGCTATTCAAAGCTTTGCATTAAAACCAAGCCTAAGGCTTGGTTTTGCCTTGGATATCCAACCCAAAGGTTTGGAGTTTATAAACAGGTCTGAGACGTGTTTTCCAGCAAACATACAAAAAATGATTGATTTTTCTTGTGTGCTCCCCTTCAAGATTCTTCGTGGTTGGGTATCGATAAGATCAGGTTACATATCATTATAGGTCTCTGTGTTAGCTATCTAACCATTTAATTTATTTTTAATTTGAACTATTTTAAGTCTTTCATCTATAATTTCTTTTGAATGTATGTTCATTTTTTGTCAAAAACCACCATGTACTAATTGGGTTGTAGATTTTAGCTCATTCATCAAATTTTGTAACAACTTAGTTTTTTAGAAACTAGACTCCATTCTACACACTTTGAAAAAAAGAAGTTATGATTTTAGATTAGTTTTCAATCATTTCTAGGGGGAGCACACAGATATTTCACATTTTTGGGATGGGTCTAATTTAAAAATTCATTAAAAAAAAACACACATTATAAAATTACCCGAAAAATTTGGGATAAACCTCATAGTGTTAGGTAACTTTTGACCAGAGCAATTAAAGAATTTCAAAAAAAAAGTTAAAATTTTAGGGGGGCCACACTTTGTACTATGTTATGTTTTTTTGGAATAAACAGTACCACTTTCTGTGGCCCCCTTTTTTGAGGACCTAAAACTAAACCATTTTGAAAAAAAATTAGTAGTTTAGAAACTAGATTCAAAGGACTACGACTTTTTTTTTTGTCATATCTTAAAATTTTGAGCGTAACTATATTCAAATTCTTGTTGAAGTCCAGAATTTGCTGATTTCAGGAAAAAGGTGTCCACTTATACCCCCCTTTTGGCACCACAACTTGGTGCACTTATCCCCTTCATGGATTGCAATTAATGATAAAGTGATTTTGCAAGAATTTAAGGGAAAAATTAGATTAATTCTTCACCATTTGAGAAAAGAGACTAACTAGAGAGTCTGAAGTGTATTTGCAAGGAGATTTGAAAGAGTTTGGAGCAATTTTTTTGATGCCCTGGCAAGATCATAACAAAGGTATTTTAATGTATTGTGAAGTAACCTTAAGATTTTGTTTGCAATTATTTGTCAGATTAAAGAGTCACAAGCTTTGTGATTTTAAGGACAGATCAAGATATCGGTTTAAGAAGAACCACTTGAGGAAGATGACCCTCACACACATGTTCTCAAACACTTGAAGGGGTACTACATGAAGAAGATATTAGGGCCTACATACACTATAAATTATCATCAATTAGAGATGGAGATATGTGTGCATACCTAGATAAAGTTTAAAATGATGATACAACCTTGAAACCAAGATTTGAACACCTAGAAAACTTGAACATCCTACAAACAATTGATTATGAAGAGTTTGAGGAACACAAATGGATAAGAATTCTTTTAAAAAGAATTCATGATTATATATTCTAGATTAGTGACCAACATATTATGATAGGTATGGAATTGATACACCTAGTGATTGGATTAAACAATGTTGACACAATTCTAGTGGCTACTAAGCTAGTGAAGAAGGAAGTTGAGAAAAAACATGCATAGAGTGGGATAGAAGAGCTATAACATTCTCATACATATGGAAAATTGATGTAAATTTAATTGCAAAAATATTTGGATATAAGATGTATTAAAACACAAGGCATAATTTGGTTGCAACAACAATAATTTAGTTTTCTTAAAAGATGCTAATTGATAGGGAACACTTTAATGCATGTGAGATTCATAGGTAGTAGTTGTTGTCACTTAGGTTTGCACCCTTGTCCAATGCCTATGCGTGAGGACAACCTAGTGAAACATGGAAACAAGCTCCAAGCTGTGGGACTTGAACTATGAGGTTGAGTCTCCCGAGAAGGCCAGCTTCCTCTTACTATCAAGGTGCACCTAACTACTCTTGGAGAGGAAAAGGGAGAAGGAAAGCATGAAAGAAAATCTACCTAATCTAATCTAATGAGGTGATACACCAAAATAGAGTGTTCAAACCAATCTCTGCCCATATATGCACTATTGGACCAAAATGAAACTAAGGATATACACATTCAGACTTGTTTTAATCTAATAATCACATGCATATCAGAAAACCAAGATGAATGACACAAGGAAAGAAATATTCACTTATATTATCATTCACAGGCCAAGGAGATACAATCATGCAGATTATAGATCTCTACAAAACACTAGTAAGAGGCAAATAATTCTTGCACTTTCATACCAATGGCTGAAGGAGATAAGGCAGAAATCATATAGTTCAAAGGCACAGGGAATTTTACACTGGAATTGCAGAGTAGTAACAAAGAAAATAGAGAAAGATCGACCTTAACAAAATCTACAAAATTTTCCTTTATAGTTCAGGCATAACTGAGATGTTCTTTAACTATAGTTATTCTACAACCACTGCATTGAAGTCCTGCAGAGAAAAATCATGGGGATCTGGAGAAATATGATCTTCTGTGTCAAAAGTGCCTCGAGAGGATAGAAATGGTGCCATTAAATTGCTCTGACCAGGTAGATAGATAGTTCGGGGTGGTAGAGTGTTCCTGTATGTTTCGCATTCACTTCTAGTAGCTAGAATCAATCATGAAGATCAGATTCATGTAAAACTCTTGATTTCCCCTATTTCTGGACTTGGAGTCAACACAGTCAGCAAGTCAAATGAGACCCGTAAGTAGGAGAAACCACGTGGGCCAATGAGCTTATTTCTTTATGCCACCTCTCATGAGTCTTACATGGTTGACCATCTCTTTTCATTACTAACTGCGCCATCCTTGCAAACCCTGACTGTGATAGTCACATTAACTGCCAGCCGTTAACTATTATTGCCTGCACTGGACCCACTAGGACACATGTAAGTAAGGCATTATGTCACTATGTGTATCCTCTGAGCACTTTCCCATAGCGAGATAGCGCCCACTGTTGATTTCCTTAGATCTGACAATCATGAACACTCGCCATAATACTATGCTTTATCCTTAAAACTTATGGGCCCTCGAAACACTCAGCACACCTGGCACAACCTGGAATCATCCTTACGATTTCATAACACTTGGCACCACCCTGCTACGTGTCGCTAAGGCACTATGTTGCTATGGTTAAATTGCTTGTAGCTTTCCATAGCGACATAACGCCAACCGCTAATCAGATTACATCAGACAGTGAGGGCTCATTAAGTTTTTTCCTACAAGGAGGGTGGGAAAATGACATCACCTGGGACATGTGCCCTCCACCCGCTTTCTCACATTCTTAAACTTCCTTGCACTTTGATAATGCAAGAATGCACTAACCCTTGATCTGTGAAGATTTGACGGTGCACAAATATCTGTAGAACTGCATATTTGGTAAGCTAGATGGGCCAATGAGATGCCTTCATCATACTTTGACTCATCAGATAACTACCATGGAAGACAAGCTGTCGATACCTTCTGAGAAAGTGGGCCCATGATGTCAACTGAGACAGGTGTCACCAAATCGCTTCCCTGCAATATTTAATTTCCTCGCATCTTGATAATGCGAGAAAGCACCAGCCCTTGATTTCTGAAGATTTGACGATGCTTGAAACATGCACTCTTTGAACCTACACGACTACACTCCATGACACCACCTGGATGCATGTCAACAACCTGCTTTCCTGCATTGTTGGAAGGTCTAACAAAGCTTAGAATGCAGGGAAGCGGGCACCAATAGAATTGCCTGCTCATCCAGCCACCTTGTCTAACCTGCGACCCATAGAAGGAACATGGACCCACCTGCCATGCATCGCTAAGGCGCTATGTCGCTATAGATAAAATTCTTACAACTTTCCATAGCGAGATAGTGCCCACCATAGATTCAAACTAATCTGATGGCGAGCAAGATAGATATGACCTGTCAGTGTACCAACTAATGAGAACTGGCCACATACCAACTTGGGATCCACCATGTTTTCCAAACTTTTCCATGAGATCACTTTCCATCTGGGTGCTATGTTGCTAACGGCAAGGAATAGAGATTTTTTGATAGTGCCATGGTGCCCACCATGGATGGAACAAAACCTAAAGCCGGAGAAGTAATAAGGAAAAGAGGGACCCACCTGACATGCGGCAAAAGGGTGCTATATCACCAACACAAAAAAACGTGCAACTTTCAATGGTGACATAGCACCATCCGTCGATTCAAACTGATCCAATGATGACGAACTTGTGGGCCACAAAAACATATCAAGGAATAACATAAGGTTCAATGATTTAATTTTTTTTGATATTCCTGGGGGTGTATAAAATAATATTGACTCTGGGAACTAGCTGTTGGATAGGTTGGGCATACAAATTTGAATGTTTTTGTGGGAGGCAAAAAATGGCAACAGTAGCTACTTGGTAACTTGAGGAGAATAAAACATGACAAACATAAGCCATTTAGATTTGGATCATTGATCACACATATGTTCTTTCACATCATGCACAAATTTCCTAACATGGGGGAATGATTAATGTACTATGGAGATTATTACATATTATTATAATATGCAGTTCATAGATTACATTAAAATAAATATCTTTTGAGTGATTTATGGTTAAATCATATGTAAATGAAACAGTGGTATAGGATTCTAAGGGTGTTAGTAGAAAACTATGCAAAACTATTTTCTTCATGGTAGAGATGGATTGCGCTTGCATGGAAGCAGTTGAGCCAAGACAAAGTTTCATACATAATATGGGTTATGAAGTAACTCAAGAAGTATTAGAAGGATGTGCTATGGGTTATGGTGGTATGTGTTGTCACCTAGAACTCCTTGCTATGGAACTTAAAAATCTCTTACAGGATAATAGAATTGTGCATTTCCCTAAGGAGAATGACTTTGTGTGGAAAAAATGTGTATGATAAATTCATAGTTAAATCAATATAAATTTATTTATTTTTAAGAATGATATAACCCCCTTGAGGTGGAAAAATGTGTGGAATGGTTAGTTGATCCCCAAAATAAACTTGTTTTGGTGGGTCGCCTTTGTTGGATACAATTGTTAATTATGTATTGTCTTTGATGTTACAAAAATGTCATATTAGTCATCAGATAGAGTCTACTGAGCTCAGATGATCAACAAAGCAATTTACAGTGTCTACCAAATGTTCCTGAACATTACTTGAAGTAAAGTTAGTTCTTACCGAGCCCACTTGGGCATCAAAGGATTTTGTAACAAAAAGTTAGTATTAACCGAGCTACCAAGGTTAACGAAGAAAAG